>JALBCR010004577.1:0-7500 GCA_030710515.1 Abscondita cerata | reverse complement strand
CAATCGTGAAATTGCTTGGCGCTTCGACGCGAAGCGTCAAACCCCATCGGAGCGAAGCGACGTTGGGATAGATTTAAGGCGCGCGAGCGCCGCAAATCTAGTAACTATGACTCTCTTAAGGTAGCCAAATGCCTCGTCATCTAATTAGTGACGCGCATGAATGGATTAACGAGATTCTCAATCTGTCCCTACCTACTATCTAGCGAAACCACAGCCAAGGGAACGGGCTTGGAAAAATTAGCGGGGAAAGAAGACCCTGTTGAGCTTGACTCTAGTTTGGCACTGTAAGGAGACACGAGAGGTGCAGCATAGGTGGGAGACGGGACCGTGTGGCTGGGCGCTTCGCGCGTTCGCCCCCCCCCGTCGACGATGAGATACCAATACTCTCGTAGTTTCCTTACTTACTCGATCACGCGGGCGTGCGCCGCCGTCCGCTAACCATAAAACTCCTTGTCTACTTTTGTACTGCACCCCTTTGTATTTGGTCGTTTTTACTTAAATAAGGAGCAAGGACAGTATGCAATTTACAAATAGAGTAACCAATCGAAAAATTTTGTACGTGTTCCGTTTTCAGTTAAGTTTATTTTCTAATGTTAAATACATAGTGTTTAAGTTTATGTTGCTTCTGAAGGTAAATGTCTTGTAAGTAAAACATTTTCCAGATAACATAAGTACGTCAACAAGACGTACAACGGACTTCGTTTACCGTACATGTAAACGCCTGTAGGATGTTTGATAAAACTATAGTACATCCATGAGACGTCCATAAAATGTCCATTTGTCACAACTTTGGACTAAAGCGTTTATTTTTGACGACCATAGAACGTCGGTATCGGACGTCCGTAAATAATCTTTTGTAGAACCTCTAGCTATCAATCTTTTATCGGCATTTACAAAAATACAAGGTGCGGAAATTGCATTCTAAATAACGAAAATGTAAGTGCATCAACAATTTATGTGTACAACGCACGCTAGTAGTTCTATCTACATAAAAGTGACAAATAATATATAAGCTGATGTCGTAACTGAAATTGTGTGCCTATGCAAATATTTTTGTAGCAAAATGCTCTATTAACCCAGTGTTTTTACATTTTTTGAAACACTAGTACGTAATTCTATTGTTTCGGTAGGCGTATTGACGTACTTATGTGGTAGTTTTACATGCACTGAGTGCAAAAATATCTTTAGTTTATGATAATTACTATTTTTACTAAGCTGGCTAGATACAAATACAAAAAATCTAATTTTTTTTGTTTTAAACTTTGAGTTTCTTCAAAAACACCTAAAATAACCACAAACATACCGGGTGACCCAACCAAACTACAAAGTTCGATTGCTCCGTTATTAAACAAGATATCGTTGTATTTTTTAAAAATATTCTTAACGTAGATAAAGGTGGTCCTAAACTAGATAATTGGATCAAAGTTGTTTTTTTCAATGGAACATCATATATATCTACGTATATTTGAATTGTCTGTTAAAAAACAACTTAAGTTTATATACATGATTAGGTGTCTAGCAGCAACTATTATAGTGTTAACTGACATTTACTGTGAAAAAGATTTTGACAAATCACAGCACTGACACCTTGTTATTTCTTGTTCATATTTTCGCAATTGGTCGCCTATTATAGTCAAAAAGTCTAAAACCTGATTTCTGATGACATTTTTTTTAATTCTATACAGAGTGGTCAAAAAATACAACATTACTTTTTCTCAATTTTTTCAAATAGAACACCCTATATACCGATGTGTCATTCGAGTGCAATTTTTACAAACTTTCTAACGATATAACACACTTGGGTGTTAGGACCCGAACTTTTGAGGTATTCTACAATTATTATTTTATGCAGAACTTTCACTCAAAATAGAGTAGCATTAAAATTGGTATACACACGTCTTGAGTAAGACAGGATATCTTTCCAGTATTACTTAGAAAAAGTTATTGCGGTATTGTAGTGTTGTATTTACGTCTTTAATATGATTTAACAACATCAATGCTAATTTTAATAATTTAGTAATAACTTTAAAAAAACTTAAAGACCATCATTCAACTTCTTCCTAGTTCAGTAAGTGTTCAAAAACATTTCCTTAAAGATCAAGTTTACAGAAATCGACCGACAACGGCAGAAGAACTGAAAATACGAATAACCGATGTTTTCCGTTTAATTTTTCCACTTGTTCTCAGGCGCGTTAAGCTTTCGTTCGTCCGACGTTTGTAAATGTCCTTAGAACAATAAAAACATGTTTTTACTGAACTAGGGAGAAGTTGAATGTTGGTCTTTTTGGTTTTTTTGAAAGTTATCAATACATTATTAAAATTTGAAATTGTTAAATGATGTTAAAACCTAAATAATACAATACCGCAATAACTTTTTCTAAAAATTATTACCAAAAATATTAATGTTAATTGCAATTAAACATTTTCATTAATTGATATTTTTAATACTCTTTGTGGAATATCTCAAAAGTTCCAGCCCTAGTACCCAAGTCTGCTATATCGTTAGAAAGCTCTTAAAAATCGCATTCAAAATGACTCATCTGTATAAAGGTGTTCCGTTTAAAAAAATTCAGAAAAAGGTAATTTTGTTCTTTCGACCACCCTGTACAGTATTAAAAAAAACGTCAGCAGGGATCAGGTTTCAGAACTTTTGACTATAATAGGCGACTAAATGCAAAATATAAAAAGAAATAACAAAGGGTGTCAGTGCTGTGATTTGTCAAAGATGGGACTTTTTTCACAGTAAATGTCAGTTAACGCTATAACAGTTGCTGCTAGACACCTAATCATGTTTACAAACTCAACTTGTTTTTTTAACAGAGAATTCAAATATAAGTAGATATACAGGATGTTCTATTAAAAAAACCAACTTTGGTCCAGTTACCTAGTTTAGGACCATCATTATATAAGAAGTAATGGATATCTATTAAATTAAAAAACCAGAAGTCGATATCTTGTTTAATAACTGAGCAATCGAACTTTGTAGTTTGGTTGGGTCATCCGGTATATCATGTACCTAACGCTTCATCGAAATTGGAAGTTATACAACACACATATCGTAAGAGGGGTTAGACGAAAGCGGTAACCTAGTTGTACGACACACGTGTTAAAACTTAATAATTCCCGGGTTCGCCCTAATAAATACATTTTTCCTTAGCGATTTTCTCATCTCTTTCATAACATGGATATGATTAATGATAATATGATACATTTATTCCGAAGCTAAAATAAGATAAACTCCTTAAAAAATACCAACTTTTTAAAATTAAACAAGTAAATCTCTATTAACCGACCGCTACCAACGAAATTCAGTCGTTGCTAGATCACACTGCAAACGAATGACGTCTGGATATACGATCGCCTGGACATTATAAAATACTTACAAAATTTGGTGCAAATGCTCTTGCCGTTTTTGGATATTTTGGGATTTAATTATTACTCTATCTTAATGAAATTTTGCAACCTGTTTTATAAAACATGCATCTACACCTTCATACTCGTATTTTCTTTCTATCTGTTGTAATAGTGATGCAAATGCTGTTCAAATTTAAGCATTTATTTTGATTTTTAAGATCTAATAACTATTAAAAAATAATAAATTAAGAAAAATCGAGCGCCACCTTCTAGATTCAACTTTCTTACACACTATTACAAAATTTCAAGTTCAAAGTTGTAAAACGGCTTTCTAAGATTTAAAACGGCAAAGGTCTAAAAGTGTACACTTTGTATAGGTAAACGCCACTCTTAAACCAAATAAAATTAGTTGCGCGATTGTGCTGACAATAAAAAACGCATAATTGCCAACTTTAATTTAATTATAGTAATTTTTCTTGCTCTCAACTTAAAACTAGATTAATCGGCAGTTTCAAATTATATGATATAATTAATTTGTCATTGTCGTTTTGCCAATTGAAAACTTGCAAAAAGAACATAAACATAAAAAATTATGATAGGCGTAATGTTAAATATATTTATGCTGAGATGGATATAAAAACAAGACCTGTGATTTGCTTGAAAGGTACTTTTGGAGGACGTTATGAAAACATTTTCAATTGGACGTTCTCAAAACGTTCATGTTATGGCAATGGACGGATCGGATCTTTTATGTATTATAGATGGACGTCTACAAGACTTTATGTGTATGTGGGTTAGCCATATGTCGCAGAAATCATATGTGCATTACACATATCTAGTTCAAGGTATTTTGTGATAAAACGTATGAAAAATGATTTAAGAGCTTTGGCAGCTCATAAAAAATTTAGTTTAGAATATTCTCATATGAATTTAAGTGTCGAAAGACAAGTAATTATGGATACCATACTGACTGCTATCGATTTTAACGTAAAATAAAAACGTATGCAACATTATCGCAAGATGCCCATTTTTTAAACAAAATCGCAAAAAAGTCAAATATTATGGAACTTGCTATGTAAAGTATATTAACAGGAACAACACTCATTCTGTACAATAATTTGTTTTTGAATTAAGTCCAAAAATGTTTCAAACTAACAAAGAACGGTTGAAAAATGTATTCAAAGGAAAGCTCAGATTCACAAAATATCAATACGAGGATATATTGAAAAATTCTTAGCCTACTATAGAACCAAACAAAATTTCAATGTCAAAATATTTTATTACTCAACATATTCTCCTCTTAATTGGATACATTTATTACAGCAGACCTGCAACGTCTCTAGACCTTTCAAAAAAATGTTTCTTCTTGCTCTGCAAACCAGACCTCCACAGCTTCTATTACCTCCTTGTTGGAAGAAAATGTACGACCTTTTAAACTTTTTTTCAGTTGAGGAAAGAGGTGATAGTCGGACGGAGCCAAATCAGGTGAATAAGGGGGTGTTCTAGTAATTCAAACCCTAAATCACGAATTTTTGCATGGCAACATGAGATTTGTGTGCAGGGGCGTTGTCCTGCAAAAACAAAACACCTTTGGATAGCTTTCCGCGTCTTTTCTCTTTAATATTTTCCCGTAGAGTGGTCAGTAATGTCGAATAGTAATCTCAGTTATTGTTCTACCCTTATCCAAAAATCAATCATGATTACTCCATGGCAATCCCAAAAACTGAAGCAAGAACTTTTCCAGCAGATTTTTGGACACGAAACTTCTTAGGTCTTGGAGAACCAGAGTGTCGCCATTCCATCGATTGTTGCTTTGTTTCTGGATCGTAGAAATGTACCCAAGTCTCATCCATAGTAACAATTCGGTTTAAGAAGTCTACATCGTTTTCAAATCGAGCACAGATCGAACGCGATGCTTCTACCCTTGCACGCTTTTGGTCAACATTCAAACATTTGGGGATCCATTTTGCAGCAATTTTTCTCATGTCCAAATTGACGTGAACCATATGATGAACGCGTTCGTATGAAATATTCAGTGCTTCAGATATCCGTTTTAGCCCAATTCGACGGTCTGATAAAATCATGTCATGAACTGCATCGATATTTTCGGGGACTGACACAGAAACTGGCCTTCGATCGGTCATCATCTTCAATGGAAAATTTACCTCTTTTGAAGCTTGCATTCCAATTTTTGACGGTCGCATACGAAGGACATTGATCACCAAGGGTATTAAGCATATCTTCGTAAATCTGCTTACCTCTTAACCCTTTTAAATACAGGTACTTGATGATGGCTCGATACTCCAATTTTTCGATTTTCACAATTTCGGTGGACATCTTTTTTCATTTAATTTATTGCGTGACTCTGGTTTACTTTTTGACGTCAAACTTTACACTGACACTTCTAATAAGTTATTGTTCGTTGCTATGGTAACGCAATATTTTGTTTATGCAAGGAACTGGTCTAGGCTAACTAGATATCAATACATCCTCGTAAATTAAATTAAAATATGATTCTAATCCATTAAATAAAAAAAAATTTTTAATGAGTTCGCTACCACCTTCTGCTAGTGTTGTGTGAAAAAAAACAAAAAAAAACAAAACAAATATGCGCAATTTGGAATAACGCCGCTAATCACCGTCCAAATGTTTACAATCCTAGTGGAAATGGGTAGTTTTTAAAAACAACCAGTTTTTTATCAAATGGTTTAAGAGTTTGATCTGACGATGCAATGAAGCACTACTGAAATGGGTGGAAATGGGTGGTTTTAAAAATAACCAGTTTTTTATCAAATGGTTTAAAATTTTGATCTGACGACTGCAATGAAGCACTACTGAAATGGAAATCTGTGAAGCACCTGATCCCAAAGGACAAACATAATCCCTGGCTCTAGACTCTTCATAGTCTTTAACAAACCACTTGCTTGTTTTTAGATCCGCCTGTGATATCTGGGTTATTTTGCCTGTTGCATAAAACTAAATACCGCCTTGCTATCCATCACCGATGAAGTAAAACTTAAACCACAGAGTAATAATACTATCAGAGGAGCAACTCAACGTCGGCGTGTTTGATCTTTGTAAGACAACGGCATCCATGTTGAAAGACTAGAAATTCAGGATCGTATTAGTTGTAGATGGATATGCAACCACATATACCTTGTTGCTTAGAAGAGCCATATACATATGTCATAGTTTGTACATTAGTGAACATCTGAATAAATATATAAAAACAAGTATCTGTTAAACTGATTATTAAATTAACAATAATGATAAACATGTCGCTGCGAAATTCAAAACGAGGCGTAAAGGAAGAAATTAGTAGATAAAACCAAAAAAGGAAAGTGAGGTTAAATCCGAAACAAAACTTGTTAAGAAATTAAACATGCAAGAAAAAAATAAGAAAGAACGACAAAATGGAATTCAAATTACCACAAGTAATGTCCTGGACTGGAAATGTGTCTCGAAAATTTAAGCAAAATCTGAATATTTATTTAGTAGCTTCGGGTCACAGAGTAATAAATACTATCAGAGGAACAACTCAACGTCGACGCATTTGCTCTTTGCGAGAGAACGGCATGTTTGAAGATTAGAAGTTCAGGATCGTATTTAGAGATTTTAATTCTAACAAGTGATTGTACCGATTGCTTGTAAGAGCATTATAGAAACCCTGATGCCCTAGTACATTTAGCTAAGAAATTGATTAATGTCCTTGTGTAGGTTTTAGTACAAATATGTGAGTATATACTATTGAACTTTTATTAACATGCCAGCAAGTACTCATGAAGGGAAGAACATTGCAAAGGAATTTGAAACATGGAATTTTCCAATATGCATTGGTATAGAGCTAAGTCATTTTATTACAATTATTACATTACAACTATTAAGGAACACACAGCATTGTTCTATTAGAACTAAATTCCATTAACAAAAAGGCACAACAAGGTGGAAGTTGCTGAACTAATGATGCAACTCACAGAACAATTTTTTGTAATTACTTTAATTCGCCTGGTGGCAGTGTAGAGTGACAAAATAGAGCAATTAGCATTTATTACAGATTCTGGCATTGTTCTTTTTTTCTTATGTATGATTATCTAATAAATATAAACAACAAGTATAGCAATATGCAACTGAACGAAGTAATACTGA
>JALBCR010004576.1:192500-215541 GCA_030710515.1 Abscondita cerata | reverse complement strand
AGCAGTCAATAACTCTCAGTCAGAGTTTCGTCGACATCAGTTGAAGTATTGGTTCGAGTTCCAATCCATCGGTCCAGTTCAACCCGGCCTGCGATCTTCAGCGCGACATGTAATACCACGGTATCAGATATCATCACTCAGCATATAGTACGCTAATTACTATGTTGCTGACCTACACCGTTTACATTCTTTATTGTAAATAATGCAGCTCGATTACGGTATGTGTAAATAATAAACGATAGCAAAAACCGACTCGATTCCGAATTAGAGTATATACACCCTAAACACCACAATATCATTAAAATACCTAACCTTACTTTTGAGTTCAACAGTGACGTTTTGAAGATAATGGTTTTAAAGAGTTCCATAAAAAAGGTTAGCGATAATAGAAGATAAAGGAGATTCCATAGCAACACTCCAGACCTGTTTATCAAAGTTATTGCGGAATTAAAAATAAGTGAAGAAAAGACATTTTTATATGAGTGGTATCAATCATGTTCAAAAATGTTTGTTTGATAATTGCGAGATATTATGATTAACCTTAAAATTATCTAAACGTTCAATGAATTGGTTAATTAAAATATGTATAGATGTTTTATCTACAAATTCGTTAAGGATTTATGATAGAAATCCAAGTCAGAAAAAACAACTTTAAACAATCTTCAGACATTACTATTCTTCCAACATATAAAGGTCATCCTGAATACGGCCACTTATGTATTCCATGTTATCACAAGCCGTTTACCACATGACTTTACTCCTAGGATTGAACGCAAAGTTATTTAAATTATAAAATTATCTAATTAACCCAACAGTTCTTGTCCTTTCCAATTCCAAACCTACTTGCTTAATAGTCTACCTAAGATTACCAAACAAAACTTCTTCAACCCATTTCTATTAAATATCCTTAATGAATTTATAGATAAAACATCTTCACAAATTTAAGACTCTCAACATGATAATCTCATTGTTAGTTTTGATATTAAATAATTGATTACAAAAATGTATGTCAAAGATTCTCTCGCAGTTATCTCAAGATCTCAGCGTATTAAAGTTAATACCGTTAAGCAAAATGTGTGTCTGACGACATCTCGTGTAAGAACATTGACACGTATCTTAGTTTAATACCGTTTATACACAAGTGTTTTTCGTCCACATGTTTTTGATTTTGCAATAACTTTTACAAACAAGTTTTGTGGATGCTATACATTATCCTGTTGCCACCAACATTTTTGTGGAAACCATTGAATCAATGCCGTGGAAACTGCGCTATTGAAACCGGAAGTATACACATCTTACCACCAAATAAAATATAAAAAAAAACGAAAAAGTACAGAAGAAGAAAGAGTAAAAACAGAAGAAAATTCTTCGCGAACAAAAAGAAACTTAAGGCTGTTCTCTCAGGGAGCTATAAAGTTTATGTAAATTTATCTCGCTTATTTTTAAAAATGTTTTCTTAATTTTGCACAAACATATAGCTAACATTATTATTTATGTCATGCAGGAGCTATTTTTTTAAATTTTCGTCTTTGTTATATTTAATTTAATGAAAACGTAATAAAACAGAAAAATAGATTTCTTTATAAGCTCAAATTTCGACTCCTGCGCGACATAGATAGTAATTTTCTGACAACCCTACTTTTTTTTTTAATTTTTACTTAAAAATGAGAAAAATTAACATTAAGTAAACGATAAATACTGAAAACTCTTGGAAAAAATGTACTCGCGGGCGAATTTTTCTGAGCGCAACAGGCCAGACTTGGAAGCCGATTAATATTAATAGATAAATAATATATTGTTGAATTGTTGATGTCAATTTTTTTGTACTTGACGTGCATTTTAAACAGTTTTAGAAACAGAAAAAACAACAAATAGCTATTTATGTAACAATAAATGAAAATAGTGAACCGCCTACTAGAAATCTGAAATTGTCCCGAGTGATAGAACAGCCTTAATCAAAAAGAAAAAAACAGCCACCTATTACAATGACAGAAAAAGAAAAATTTGATTGAATTAAAGCAGCACTTGAACAATTTAATATTAAAATACACAGAAATTCAGTAAAAACTAAGGATTTGCATATTTCCGGCTGACCCTAAAAAGACGATTAAAATCTTGGCTTGTCCCAAACTAAGAAATTGACGTTCGCCCTTGAACATGAAAAACTCTTAAAAGTAGTAATATCCACAATACCTTACGGTAGAAGGACCATAAAAAAGATTTAGAAGCATAAGGTTTTAAATCAGAGTCAGTTGTAAGGATGAAGAAGAACAAGACGAAAGCGTATTCAATGGTATTAGCTAGCACTAAAAAAAACGTACCATAATAATAAAAAATTGTTCAAATGTAGGAAAGTTATTGGGTTATGTGTTAAGATGGAACCTGAGCAAAAGGGTTCAAAATAAATACAATGCTACAGGTATCAAAAGTACGGTCACGTTAGATCTAGATGCACATACAATTAGAAGTGTTTCTGTTGCGTTGAAGATCATCCGTTCTTTGAGCAAAAAGCAAAGCAATGGCAGACAAATACATTAACTGTAGAGGAAAGCACCCGTTTTTTTCAAATCGGGTCTTGAGCATCTACATAATAGAAAGGTATCAAAAGGATTATAAAAAACAGTTCAACAATCTGGAAAAATATTACAGAACAGTTACGGAAGGCTTATCCTATGCAAGTATAACCAGCAAAACCGGGCAAAATTCCTTGTACGAAAAAGAGGAAAAGATATAGAAAAAAAAATTTTTAAATCTTTGAGCGCTTACTACGTAAACCAATTAGGAATCATAATGGATAAACAAACTAATAGCAATTAACATTTCACATAGAATGGTACGAGTTTAAAATTTAAAACGATAAACTTTTGATTTTTCTTCAAGAATATAACCTTTGAATTCTGTTAGTTCAAAAGAAGTTTTTTAAACCTAGTGATATGATCTACAGTGTGTCCGAAAAGTATGGAACAAATTCATTTTTAGCTAAACAGACCATTTTAGGAAATATTCCTGAAACGCGTCGATTTTTGATTTTAATTTACCGTATTTTAAAATAATAATCTAATATACAGGGTGAATTACTTTCGAGTAATGACTTCACCGTAATTTTTTTAATGGAAAAAAGAAAATAATTAAACGAGAAAAAAGAGATTATATTACAGGAGAGAGAAAAACGGAACGAATTACAAACGGAAAGAGAAGGAAGTCAGGAAAACGACAAAAAATCAAACAATGAACCGACGGAGTAGAAGAAGCAAACGAAGGATTAGGATGCTTCTGAAAACTAACTAAATTTTCAAAAACAAGAAGCAAACCAAGTGTACCACTAAAAGTTGACGATAAAGTCTAATAAAGAAAAACAAATTTTTGGCACTTATCTAGTGAATCAGTTTCAAAATTTAAAAGCAACAGCATTTGTTTTACAAAGCGTTATTTAAATCACTAACTAAACTACACGCAAAGATAATGATGTTATCTAAAAGAGATGAAGATTCAATAAAAATGGGTAACCTAAGAACAATTAGTCTTTTTTGTGAATTCGCAAAAGTATTCAAAACACTCATTAAAATTTAGTTAGATGCTCACTGCAAAGCGCATGCCATATTTCTAAAAAGCCGATTTGGTTTTAGGAAAAAATTTAAAGCAAACCTTGAAAGTGCGCCAAGAAAGCAAGTGAACTATAATAATAATAAGCAAAATGTGTGTCTGACGACATCTCGTGTAAAACATTGACACGTATGATTAGTATACACTAAGAAAATGCCAATAATAATCTATTAGATGTAGACAAGACGTATGACAAAGTCTGGAGACAGGGTCTGTTACACAATAAGCTGCAGCTGAAATTCCTACGGTGACTAACAAAATTATCCTCTGGCTTACAAATAAGACGTTTAAATTAAAAATAACAAAAGAATTTCTACACTTAAAATAACTCAAGAAGGACCTCCGCAAGGATTCCTAATCTCACCAATATCATTCAATATATTTGTAGCAAATATATCGAAATTCGAAAAAAATAAATTTTTGGAAGTGTTTTAGTTTGAGGATGACACAGCTACAGTTGAAGAAAGTTAAGGTTAAAAAAAGAATAAAAAATAATCTAAAAATTAAGACTAAATTTCAAAATAATAAAAGATTTAAATTAACAAAGGAAACGGTAGCAATTCTTTTGGGAAAAGAAAAACCAATTCCTAAACTTCTAATATTTACTTAACAACAAAATCAAGCTAAAAGTCAAGTGAGCTACTCAGGACTCGCAAAAAAACAGAAGAGCTAATTTTAGGGGTGACACCAACAAGAGAACCTGCAATGGCAGAGAAAAACTAATTCAGTTGTATTTTCTAATGAAAACGTAAATTAATTTTCAAAAATAGAAGAAAAATCTACAAATCAATAATAAAACCCACTGTGTTTTACGGAGTTGAAACCAGACTCCAAAGCAACAAAAAGATTAACGAGGAAAAACAACACAAAATGCTAAGGATTAGCATAGGTGCATCTTGGTACATCAAAGCAAGAGTTCTTACAGAAAAACTATGAATAGAAAATATAACAGACACAGGAGGAAAGAGACGAGAAGAGATGATTCAAATTGTGCAATAGTGAAGTCAAAGAGCTAGGAAATAAACTCTTTTATCTGACTGAAGGATCTCATGGAAGATCAATTTAATGATGCAAACCAAAAAAGATTAAGGAAAAAGCAAAAAAATCATTATTTATACTTTTTTAGTAGAGAATCTGGCTTGGTTGACAAGTTGATTACATGTTTTAAGTTTCTCGCCCTAATAGAGCCCATTGCATTAAGTGGAAAAACGTTGACAACTACGGTTACAATTTCGGCACCGTTCAATTCCAAAAAACAATTTTGTTTTAACAGTACTTTATGCTTTGTAAAAATGTTTAAAATTATGTGTTCATTTTTTTTAATAGAATGAAATGTCTTATTTGTCTTCGCGTTAGTTTTCATGCGTTAATTCCTACTGTACACAAAAATTCAAAATTCAACAGTTTAAATGGAGGTTTTTGGAAATATGACGAGTACTTATAGAGATGGATCGTGATTATAATTAATTTCAAAAAAATATATTTAATGGAAATTTGAGACTCCCAAAAAAATTTATTTAGTTTAACTTTCACCTCAGGGCTTTGAGTTCGTTTAAAAGAAATTAAAGTTTCACAAATAACAACTCTATTTTAACTTTTTTATACATTACAACGTAAACAACGCAAAAATTTTAATGAAACTTTACACTGCTTATTTTTCTTAATTTGTTAATAATGTAAGCACACACAATTGTTATTAACCGTATTTTATTTTCAATATGTTTACTTTCAACCGGAATTGTTTCATTTAAACTCGCCAGAGGTTTTATTATTTTATCTTCCCTCCATGACTTTTAGACTAAAAGTATCCTCATTATTTAAAAACGACTCTTTTTTAATCTTGCTCTTGAGTTGTTTGATGTTCATTACCAACTAATTATGAATTAATGTTTTCATCTTTGAACTTTTAGATTTTTGTACTTATTCCACTTTGTCACGTACAGGGTGAGTCAGTTTAGTGTTTCCTGGGGAGGTTTCTGCCACTTCCCAACATTTTACAGAAAAAATAACTAAAAAGTGTTGTGCTCAATTTTTGAGAAAATTTGAATACCGCAAACCGCATCCCGCTCTATCTTCAAACAAAAAAGAAACAGAGAGTTCTTCACATTTGGTCCAAAACGAAAACAGCTCATCACTTTTTTATTTATAAACATTTTTTAAATCTACTTGCGCGTTATACAGACACTTCTTAAATACAAAACCAGTGACCTAGTCAAAAGTTTTCTTAAAATAATTTTTATTGCTTAATTATTAAATTTAATTTTTTTTTTATATAGGGTTGTCATTAGATTTCTTATTTTTAGTAGATTAAAAAAATGTAGCATATGTCATGGTTTTGTTTGAAAACAGTTTTTTTTTATTTTCTTTCTAATTTCAATTGTAATACTTTCAAGATATATATTTCTTGTTCTATGAAGCCAACGCCAAAGCTAATACTTATATGAATTGTCACTGCATCAGCACGCTTTCGGGATGGGACTGTATAAATTGAATAATTCCCCAGGCCCTCTCCATATAGAGTCCATCAACAGGTTGTAAGGCTGCGATGAAATGTTTTCCCCAGAAACATCGGATTACTTATATTTTCTTTTATACATAATGTGCATTTTTAAAATCAAGCCAACGTTGCTTTTTTTTTTAATGTTAAAACTCAATACTTTAGTAACGCAGTTTTAATCTCGACTTTAACAATAAACATTTAAATTAAAGTAACAAAAAAAATTTAACAAAAAAATAATTTCACATCAGATGCTCAAACTGATGTTCTTGGGTTTAGAATGCACATCCTACATTGCTTTAAAGTAGTCCTTGTAACATTCAAAGTTTTCAAAGCATTTAGGCTTCGGAAGGCTTCTCTGCCAGCATTCTCTAATTAAATGCGGTTTTGAAATAAGTTGCCATAAACTTTGTTTTTAATGGTGTCCCAAATGTAAAAGTCTAATATAGTCACATTCGGAGATCTTGGTGGTCAAAAGACATGTCCTCTATTTCCAATCTAGTTTTGGCCGAATAAATTATTTAAATATAGTGTAACTTGGCGTGCCGTATGCTGAGGAGCTTCACCGTGCTGAAAATAAACACTATTTACTTCATTGCGTGATATATTCTCCATTAAGGGTTCTATATGTACGCGCAAAATGTCCAAATAGATCTCCGATGTCAAAGATCTGTAATAGATATGAGGGCCAATCAGTCTACCTCTGAAAACTCCAACACACTAAATGCAAAATGGCCTTGTCGACGCTGTTCTACAGTTACGTGTGAATTATCCTCTGCCCAGGAGTAATCATTGTACCAATTATAAATTCCTAAGCTGTCTATGCGTGCTTCATCGCTCCAAATTATATTTTTAGGAAACCTTAAGCTTTTGCTGTGCCTGATGGAGAAGCCATTTACAAAATTCAAGTCTTCTAGCAGGATTACTGTCTTGCAGATGGTGTATCCTCCTGACCCTATGAGGCTTGAAGCCATGCTTTTTCATAGTTACCACAACTCTTCGCAGCAAAACGCCAAGATTTCTGGCAATTTTTCTAGTAGAGTTTTAGAGCTGCTTCAACCGATTATATTTAATTCTTTGATATCTCTGTTTTCTTTATTGACAGAACCACAATGGCTGCCGTTTTTCAGGAAAATTAGCAAAATATATTTCACTCGCTACTCTGGCATTTTCATTGGCTTGAAAATAGCACTGGAGCATGTCACATTTTTCGAAATTTTCATATTTCATCGTAATATTTAATTTTTAAATGACAAATTTAATGCCAAAAAAAACCTGTCAAATTACTTTTAAACGTTATTTTGGTTTCTTACGCTTACTAGATAAATGACTTATTTTTATGTAATTTTAAAGTCATGACGCTCTACTGATATTAAATCCGACGCATGGAATTAAAATTCGAGTTAATGCGTTGTGTTATATAGTGACTTAAATGTATAATAACACACTTGGGCCATAAATAACTATTTTTTATGTGCTTAGATATCCTGTATCATAACTGTAAATTATTATCAAGTAATATTGCCTATATCTCACTATGGAAATCTAGGTATTAGCTTTGGCTTTGGCTTCATAGAACAAAAATATATATCATAAAGGAAACACATTAATTAATATTTCCGAAACGTCGTTAATAGTCAAATAACACAATCAGTTTTAACCAAACTCCTAAAAGAAGGATTACTAAAAATACAACAAAAAAAAAGTTTTACGACTGGATTAGAAAAAATAAAAATATAGGTATAATACCTTCGTGCACCCTAAAAATTTTTTTTATAAAAAAATTATTTTAACTAACATTTTTCAAACAAAACCATGACATATTCTACATTTTTAATCTACGAAAAATAAGAAATCTAGTGACAAACAAATTACATATGGCTCCCATGTAAAAAAAATTAAATTTTATAAATAAACAATAAAAATTATTTTAAGAAAATTTCTGACTACCCCTTTATTTTTGTTTTTAAAAATTGCATGTATAATGCGCAATGCATGCATAAATAAAAAAGTTATAAATAGTTTTTGTTTTGGACCAACTGTGAAAAACGCCCTACATTTTTTTTATTTGAAGACATAGCGGAATGCTGTTTGTGGCATTCAAATTTTCTCAAAATTCAAGCTTGACACCCTTTACTTACTTTTTTTGTAAAATATTGGGAAGTGGCTAAAACCCCTCCAGGGATCACTAAACTGACTCACCCTGTACACTACGCGATTAATGAAACCGTCTGCATCAACACTTATTTTTTATCAACGGATATGAGTTGCCAAAGAATAGCATTATCTAGATTGTAAATTTAGTTCTTTAGTCTAAACATCCTTATTGCAACTAAACAAAAGCACTACTTACAGGAATAAATTTAAATTTTTTCTAAATTAATTATAGGTTAGATTTTAAAAATCTTAAACTTTAATTACCTTAAATTTACGTTTAGTTTGAGTAATATTTCCATTCAAAATAACTTTTTTTTTAAACTTAAATTAATCCTTTCAGCGCAACGTAGAGATGGTTCGACATGAAATAGATCAACAGGAAAAAGATTATAATTTGTGCTCATCCACATACCACAAAATTAACAAACGTATCAATTTAATTACACTTCTTTCAGTGTAATTACGACGTTCTTGATTAAACTGTAATTTCATGTAATTTGTTTTGATTTTTTAGTTTTTTAATGATTTATAATATTCAATAATTAAACATTTGATTATTGATGTTAACGTCAGTTTATTAAAAGAAATTTAGTTGTTACGATATTTTATACACATAAGTTTATTTATACAATAATTAAATATTCGGATTAATTGCAGTTGTGAGATTAATTTTTATGTAGCATTAAAAGAGATTTGAGTGAAATCCAGGCGATTTTAGGGCAAGTACTCACAACTGCTAAAATATAAACCGGCGTTTGCGGTTGAGCTGGTAAAGTGTTTTCAAGTCTCCGTCTTATTTTAGACGTTCAACCATTTCAAACTTTTGTTACGCACTTAAAACAAAAAGCATAAGCATGTACTTACAATTTTTGACAAACTTCAAACTTAAAAGTATTTTATTTAAAATTAATTTAATTTATTAATTTTTTTTAACACAAAACTACCTAAAATATCAGTTTTCGTTTTGTTGCAGATTAATCTTGTTGGAGAGGAAATTGATGTAAGTATATTTTGACTTTGTATATTTTGTATTGTAAAAACAAATTTATCTTCATTTTAAAGTATTTATATTTAATTGGTTCTACTTTGAACCAGTATATGTTTATTCAATTAGATGTTTGATTAACGTTTTTTAAGCAAAATTTACATTTAACGAGCATTCAAACTAAAACGAGGATATTAAACAAGTTAATTATATCTTTTAAAATGAAGGATGTAGCATGAATACTAGTTAGAAAGTCTAATAGGTTCTTAAATAAAAAAACTGCACAAAGTAGATTATGTAATTTATGCACATTTTAAGAAAATACTTTTTATTAACAACCACTTTACATTGATAATGAAATAAATGGATTGCTGTTCTGGACTATTAACCACATTTGTGGGAAACAATTTATAATCTGTTTTAGTTAAATAACTCAAAATGTTTTTTATTATTCTTTTGAGATTGCTTTGTTTTTGGATTTTAAAGTTGCGATCGATAATGTGGATATGAAAGAGTTGTGGAAAGGGTTAAAGAAAAAAAGAATAACAGAAGAACTGATAGAAGCAATGGAAGAGTTATATGATGAAACAAAGTATCAAACAAAAAACTGTTGGGGATTTTTTCTGGATCAATAAGACACTTAAACAAGGATATCCAGTAAGTCCTAGCTTATTCGTGCTATACATAGCAGATATGGTAGAGGTAATGAGAGGGAAAAAGGCATAAAAGGAAGAATAAATGAGAGGAGCAATAGAAGTATTGACGAAGTATATAGAAGGAAAGGGAACGAAAGCAAATGTTGGAAAGACAATGAAATATAGTGTTTCAAAGAAAAACGAAAAAAAGAGGAAAAGGGAAGAGAAAAATTGGAAATGTGGAGAAGTAGAGGCAGAAAGAGTGAACAAATGGACATACAAGAGAATTAGCAACAAAGTTGTAGAGCAGGTGTGGGAAATAGGAGAGAGAGAGTGTTTGGGACTAACATAGAAATAAAACTGGCTATTTCAGAAATTAGTGAGGAGTGTTATGATGTATGGTGCGGAAGTATAGGGATAGAGATATATAGTGAGGGAAAAAATAAAAATGGAAAAGGTGAGAGTACAAGCTGGTAAGATAGCAATAAAGTATAAAAAAGAGTTAAAGAAAAGGGAAAAAATTACCATTCTCAAGGAATGTTGGAAAGAAGTGATAAAGCAGAAAATAAAGTTACGACAAGAAGAAAGAGTAGAATAATCCAGGAAAAAGAAAGAGCAGAAGGTATAAGTCTAGAAGAGGACATGGTGAGAAAGGATCAAAAACTCAAACTAAATAAAAAGAGAAACCGAAGAAAAGAAAGATATAACGAAGAAAATGGAATAATTATGACCGAGAGAGTACTGAAATATATAACAGGAAACACGAGTTTAAAGACGAAATGGATGATAGCGACATTTAGAAGTGGGAATAAAGAAAATGTGAACCGATACTGGCTAGAGAATGTGAAAGAATGCGCAGGGAAGGATGGAAGGACTTGCAGCATTTGATGAAGAGTGTCAACACATCAGAAGGAAAGATAAAGAAAACAAGTAATATTAGGAGAAAATGAGGAAGAAGAGGAAGTACTAGACAAAAAAAAGTTTTATGTAGAAGAAGAACATTTTAAGTTTTGAAGTAGGGTTGTTTAAAGAATGAACGTTAATATTAATTTTAGGATTTTAAGCTGAGAGATGCAGAATAAGTTATCAAGAAAACCAAACCGTTTGTAAAATTGTAAAATTAAACAAAGTAATAAACACATCTATCTATCTATCTATCTAATTCGGAAGACGTAGGTCTTGCTTATAAATTACATCGTAGAATTCCATTAAAAATGTGTACACTCATGAAATTTAAAACTTGGACACCACAATTTCTGTAAACAAAAGTTTGCACATTGTGAAGCGGGCTTAAGGGTATCATTTACAATTCTAACAGCAGGTAGTCTCAGCAGGGTTATCTTATAGAAGGACTGTAGAATGAATCATTACACTAAGCACGTTTTAGAAAATAGGTAATTTACGTTGCTTACTTAATTTTTTTCTTTAAAGAATATATTTGAAGGTATCGCTAATTAAACACCATAGCTCGATTAATTATCGAATCAAAATTTTGTTTAGGAAATGTTTACAAAATAAAATTAGAAATAATTTTGATTTAAAAAACGTCTACAAGCAATAACTTTTAAATTAAATCAAAAAACTAAACATGGTTATTTGGGTTGACTGATTATTACTTATTTTTAAATAAATCTAACCTACTAATTATTGTAAGTTATTAAAAAAAATCATTAAACTCTCTATTCATAATATTTAGTCCTTACAAAATGTATATTTTATGACGTTTCATTTTTTCTGTAGTTAATATAAAAGTGAAAATAAAAACTAAGGCAATTCTTATTGTCAACGTATATATTTAGTTTTTGACAAGAATTTATTACATAATTATAATTAAGATACCAAGTTATAGTTTAAAATTAAATGAAAACTTTTTTTAAATAAAGGTATTACTATATAAATAAATATAAGAAATCAATAATGGGTGTGACCTCCATTATTATTGATACATTCTTGGAAGCGTCTACTCATTGACGCTATCAAGGTATCAATATAATTAATATTAATCGTTTCCCATGCGGTATCAATGGCTGCAATTAGTGCATTACGGTTTACTGTTATAAAATTTGGCCCTTGTTGTCTTCGGATAACAGCAAGTATTCGAGCCCAAACATTTTCGATAATGTTAAAATCTGGGCTTTTTGCTGGCCAGGGTAACAGCTCCAAGTTATTTGCTTGTATCCAGTTGCGCACAACCTGCAAAGTATAGGGTCATCCAATTGTAAATGGAATCTACTAACGTAACGTTAAGTCGTTAATTATAGTTACATAACTCTACTTTCATAAGATATAGTTCATATTAATATGGCACTTGCGCCAATGTGTTCTACCTGCATGGATCCGTTTTCTTCCAAGAATCCTGGTCTAAACTGTGCAGGAGTTTCATTTCTCATGCGTAAATTTACCTAGTGATTTATGTAAATATTTAAAAACTTGCCCTGGCTTGATTTGGCGTTGTGAAGAGTGTATTGGCATACTTACTAATGCTAAAAGTGATATACATACTCAAATTACTGAATGCTATGAAAAATTTATTAATCAGTTTGAATTAAAGATTAATGAACTTAAATCTGAGACTCTATCTAATTTAACAAGCACATTGTCTTCACTAAAACAAGATGCTTTGAACACAATCTCGTTAAAGTTGAATGACTGTTCAGAGAGCATTATTAAAACTAACAAAGATGTAAAATCTAATTCTTATGCCAACATAGCTGCCAATGCAGCCCAAACTAAAATATTAATAAAGCCTGTAAATACCAATCAAACATCGTCTAAAACTAAATCGGATTTGCTCCAAAATATCAATATTATTTCCTCTCAAATTGAAGTCAAAACGTGAAAACAATAAAAATGGTGGGATTGTTATTAGTTGCAAGGACGAAAACCAATCTTCTAAATTACTTAAAGCTGCTGAAGATAAATTATCCGGTGTTTATGAAATGAAACAAATCAAACCTACTCCAATAAAATTACGCATAGTCGGATTTACTGAAAAACTTGAACCAACAGATATTCAACAATACTTGAGGATGCAAAACAGTGAATATTTTAGTGATAATAGTGTGTGCAGTGTCTTATTCATTTCTCCAATCAAAAATAATCCGAATATCTTCCAGGCAGTAATTAGCACGGATGCAGTTTTGTACAAAAACTGATTGATGCTGAACATATTCTAATTGGTCTTGATAGATGTAGAGTTTTTGATGGGATGGAGTTAAGGAGATGTTTCACATGCTGCAGTTATAATCATTCTTCGGTCTACTGCCCTAACAAAAATAAACCAGTATGCCCATTATGTACTGGACCCCATCTTATAAAAGAATGTACGGTGAAACCAGAAAATTTTAAATGTGTGAACTGTGAGAATCTTTTGCGAGTTAAAAAAATTGCTGATTGTAGTTCTAATCATGCGGCGTGGGAAAGAAGCAAATGTACTGCGTATATACATACTTTGAATGCTGTCAAACTAAATATTTTGGTCCTACCAGCAACAAAAATGTCTCTTTCACTTACACTGAATCAAAAACTGAAAATGATATCAACTAATGTGTCATCATTAGACGCATCTCCCTCTTCTACTTATTTGAACTGCACAAATAATTTCAATGCCTCACTCAAAGTTGGCCATATAAATATTCGCTCACTCACACCATCATTTCATGAATTTTCGTCGTTGATGTCTTTACACATGTTTAATGTTTTGGTATTACTGAAACTTGGTTGAACCAAAATATTAATAACCAATTAGTAGAGATTTCAGGGTATAATATTGTTAGGGTGGATCGTGAAACCCGGGAGGTGGAGTTGCTATCTATATTTCTAACAATTATAAATTCACGACTTTGAATGTTGATTTCAATTCTCTTACTAAACTAGAATATACATTCATTAAGTTTAAGATTAAAAAAATTGTTTATGGTTTTGGAGTGTTTTATCGTCCTCCTAATCTGAGTCAAGATTGGTTTACAGATTTGGAAAACATTTTATCATGTGTTAATTCTCAAGTTGATAAATTAATTTTTGTCGGGGACTTTAATGTTAATCTCTTATTGAATAACAACGACGTACATAGATTGATTGCTATTTTTAATTCTTTTAGAATCAAACAATTAGTGGATAATCCCACACGGATTGGCATCTATTCACCATCTCTCCTTGATCTAATTTGTATATCGGACAATATATCCAGTTTTGAAACTAAGTGTGATGATGTCAATAACCTCAGTGACCATATGTTAACATATAGTATCTTAGATATATCTGTGCATATTCAACCTCCAATAGAAGTTACTTACCGATCATATAAAGATTTTGACATTGACTCATTTCTATTTGATGCTTCCTTAATTTTGTGGGAAGATATTTTAAGTATGGGAGACATTGATGATAAAGTTAAATTCTTTAACAGTTCTGTACTCTATCTTTTTGATATCCATGCACCAACTTGTACATTTGTAACCAAAAAACAATATCAACCATACATAACCCCAGTCGTGAAATTAATGATCAAGGAACGAAATTTACTTTACAAGAAATATAAAAACTCCAAATCTCAAAACCATTACATGGAATATAAAAGCATGCGAAATTTTGTAAATTCTGCTGTTAAAGCTGAAAAACATTCAATTCATATTGATAAAATGAAAAACAATCCTAGAAAATTATGGTCCTTTTTTAACAAAAATTCGGTTCATACAAAAAAGCGTAACACTATTTCATCTAATATTAATGATCCCAATATTATTAATAGACATTTTATAAACTCAATACCAATAAAAAATATACCAACTGATTTTATTAAACATTTTGAATCAATTTGCACCATAAAATCCAGACAAAACTTACGTTTAAACATATCACGACCGAACAAGTCCTAAACATTATCAACTCCATTAAAACGAATGCTATAGGATATGATGATATTAGTATTTTAATGTTAAATCTAATGAGCAAAGTATGTCCTGACATAATTGCACATATTATAAATTTTTCCTGGACACTAATACATACCCGTCGATATGGAAAACTGCGTTTATCACTCCTGTTGCAAAAATTAATAATGCCAGTGAGCACAAACATTTAAGGCCCATTTCTATCCTGCCGGTCTTAAGTAAGGTATTGGAAAAGTGGATTCATCGCCAAACGTATGAGTTTGTTGAAGAAAATAATATACTTCCTTCTTGTCAGTCTGGATTTAGAAGTAATCATAGCACCAACACGGCTCTTCTAAAGATAACAAATGATATAACTGAAGCTTGGGATAATGGTCAGGTTACCTTATTTATAGCACTAGATTATTCCAATGCATTTGATGTGTTGAATCGAAAATTATTATTGGCTAAGTTACATTATTATGGTTTTCCTCGGATGCAGTTCAGTGGTTCGCTTCCTACTTATCTGATAGAAAACAATGTGTTAAATTAAAATTAAACAATACCACGGTATATTCTGATGTTTTAGTAAATCATCATGGTGTACCACAGGGCAGCATCTTAGGACCTTTAATTTTTATTATATTTACTGCTGATTTTGTTAACTGCCTCACTGAAAACTGTAAGATGAGTCAGTATGCTGATGACACTCAGTTATATCTATCAACTTTTCCATATAATATTACCGATACTATTTATGAATTAAATGTAAATCTTGACACCCTATTTAAATTATCATGTAATAATGGTTTGACATTAAATAGCCAAAAACTATAGGTTTATGTGTTGGAACTGAAATTAATCGAAGTAAATGTCTAGGTGAATATGAATCTAAAATATTTATTAATAAAAATATTGTTAAATTTGATAAGAAAATTAAGATTTTAGGAGTCACGTTAGATGAAAACCTGACATTTGAAGAACACATTTCTGTTAAATGCGGATTATGTTATGCCAAATTAAAATTATTAAGTCAATTTAGAAATTTATTTCCATCGGATATAAAGTTTAACATCACCAATTCATTGGTACTTAGCATCATAGATTACGGACTAGTCATATTTTATAACTACCTAACTAACAGACTTAAAAACAGATTACAAATAGTTCAGAACAGATGTTTAAAATTTTCATATTATATACCTAAATTTTCTCATGTAACTCCCTTCTATAATAATTTCAAAATTATAAAAATTAATCATAGATATACATTCATGTTTTAACTTTGTTATACAAAATTATAACTAACAAAACGCCAAGATATTTGAACGACCTCATAAATTTTATACCACGTGAAGAGAATAGACGTAAAAGGGTTGTCAGAATACCGATGCACAAACCGAAAAGTTTAAGGCGTCGTTTGAGTATCAAGCTGCTATAGTTTATAATAGCTATCACAGTTTATTTAATTTTAGTAGCCTTTATTGCTTCAAACTTGCTGTTAAAAGATAATTTATTGTGTACACAGTTGAAGGAGAACAGTGAAAACCAGCAGTGCTGACCTGGACTCCAATTGTCTGAGAGCATGTTATGTAACATAATTTCAGTCAATAAATATTATTATTATTATTATTATTATAAAGCTTAGTACACACCTGAACAACAAACCGAGGAACAAACAGAACAACGAACCGAACGGCAATCGGAACATTAATTTGCGTACGAATTTTAAAACAGATTCGCAAATCCTGATTGTTCCACGAACGGTTTGCGGGTTCCCTGCAAACTTGTCGGTTTTTTCGACATCAAAGAAAATGCGCGCAGAATGCGTTTGCAAGTTTGGACAAATCTAAACAAAACGGCAAACAAACTTATGCGGGAGAATTAAATTATTTATTTTTGTCCTTTCTTTTGTGGGTTTGTTGTTTTTAGGTAATATTATGGAGTTAACAGAAGAAAAATGTTTTAAATTAATCAGTGTTTAAGAATGCAAAGAAAAAATGTCCCTATTAGCATCATTTGGGCGGGAAATTTCCAAAATAAAAAAGCAAAGTAAACTATAATTTTTACTCTTCTTTGTGCGTAAAAATTTAGTTGGCACTATCTTCTTGTTTTTGCAATTTTCTCTTCTCAATAATAAATATATATGAACTGAAAACTACTGAAAATAATTATGGGAACAGCACAAACGTTCCGTTTGTTGTTCGATTGTGGAAATTATAAAAGATCGTTTGTCGTTCTGTTTGACCTTCAGGTTCGTTGTTACGTTTTTAAAAAAGTTTTCATTTAATTTTAAACTATAACTTGGTATCTTAATTATAATTATGTAATAAATTCTTGTCAAAAACGTTGACAATAAAATTGCCTTAGTTTTTATTTTTTCTTTTTATATTAACTACAGAAAAAATGAAACGTCATAAAATATACATTTTGTAAGGACTAAATATTATGAATAGAGAGTTTAATGATTTTTTTTTAATAAGTTACAATAATTAGTTAGATTTATTTAAAAATAAGTAATAATCAGTCAACCCAAATAACCATGTTTAGTTTTTGATTTAATTTAAAAGTTATTGCTTGTAGACGTTTTTAAATCAAAATTATTTCTAATTTTATTTTGTAAACATTTCCTAAACAAAATTTTGATTCGATAATTAATCGAGCTATGGTGTTTAATTAGCGATACCTTCAAATATATTCTTTAAAGAAAAAATTAAGTAAGCAATTAAATTACCTATTTTCTAAAACGTGCTTAGTGTAATGATTCATTCTACAGTCCTTCTATAAGATAACCCCTGCTGAGACTACCTGCTGTTAGAATTGTAAATGATACCCTTAAACCCGCTTCACAATGTGCAAACTTTTGTTTACAGAAATTGTGGTGTCCAAGTTTTAAATTTTATGAGTGTACGTTGTTGTGTTGTAATAATTATAATATACCTTATACGGGAGTACTTGTTTTATAAAACCCCATTTCATTATTGAAACTGAAGCTGAAAGAAATAACCTTAGTCGTGGTAAATTTCAAGTATTAATTAATAGCGTATTGGGTACACTACCCAAAAGTTATTTTAAAATTTTTTGTTGCTCAATATTTCGGATACTGACCTTATGCTTTATCAAAACATTCAAAGTCTAAATTTTGTTTTTGTTTAAATTTTTGTAATTGTTAGTGCTAAGTTTGTGACGTTTTTTAGTTTGTTGTAAATTTTTGTTTAATAGATTTTCTTTTCGTTTGCTCTGCGCCTAGTGTATATTAAGGCAATTAAGTTTGGTTTCGGTTTTTATATTAATAGATGGTGTAAAAATCGAATTGTGTATTTCTTCGTTTCTTTCTCTGCGGAAAAAGTATAGGATCTTCATTTATTAAAAAAATTATTTGGTTATTTGTAGGTTGACAAGTTTTCGTCGTGACTTTATATCTGCATTTTTTTATTCGACTTGTGCCCCCCGTAAGTTTAAAAGTAAGTTTAAAAACTACCACCTACAGGTAAATCAACACTATTTTCTGAACACCCTGGAAAATATGTCAAACACCAAAAACTCAGTTCAGCAGAAACATTAATCTATTTTTACCATACGAATAAATATATAACTAAATAAAAGTAATTTTAATAATAATTGGCGTGTAATTGGTTTGTATTTTATTTATTTACCAAATCTTAATGTTTAACTGAATCTACAAAAAAATTGTTTAGGTTCTAGACCATTAATTGTTAATACAAACTTTTTGGTGTTTGCCGGATAGCCCCCTTACACACCTCTAGAAAGCATGCTTAAAAAAATGATAATAAGAATAATGCCGATGGATGTGTGGCTCCACGTTACGGAGTTGTAAAAGATGTCTTAAAGGTACCTGGCGCGGCGGCACCTTTCTAAGTAGTTTTGGTGTGGTAAGGTCGCACTGCCGCACTTGACTTCTAATTCATCCTTTTTTGTAAGAACAAAATGAATAGTACTGATTGTTAATCCCAAGGGTCACCTATCTCCTTAAATCTGGGTAAAGGTAATGGCGCTTCTAAAAACTCTAATACAGTTTTGAATCATATCCAAAAAAGAAGGGAATTTATTTTTTTGGGTAGATTGTAGAACCTAAAATGATTAGAACGGTTAGAAGAGGACTACTGGCAAGGACTGTTTCTTCTGAGCAGGCAAATTGTTATAAATTAGTAAAAAAATTACAACAAACAGAGGTGTTGTAACTTGCACAAATTTACTAAATTGTACGGTAGAGGAAATAGTGAAAGGTAATACCGATCAAGTGATTTTAGACGCGAGGCGAATTTAAACAAGAAGCAATGGTTTGTTAGAAAACACGGCTAGTATTATCTTCATTTTCGACAAGCTCTCGATTCTCCTGAAAGTAAAAGCCTGTTCACTGCCCGTTAGGTTATATATATCTGTCTGATACCACTAGTGAAAAAAATCTGAATTTGCAATCGACCGCTGTAGATAAACGGAAATTTGTAAATTAAATCTTCTACATACCATTTTTAATATTTTGTCAAGGTATTTCTTAGTGCTAGACCTTTCTTTTTTGTTCTGCAACCATAACTCCCAAGGTAAGGCCGAAAGCGTTGAACCATCTCTACGACAACGAGCACTTTTCCATCGCGATAGATCAAGCTGATTAGGATCTTTCTCAATCAAACTTACCCAATTTAACAGTTTCTGAAAATATTTCCGTCGACGAAAAAGTAACTGCCCTTGCCAAACAACTCCTTAACGCTGAGACCAACTCCGTTTTGAATTTGGGCAGTCACCACGCTACGAGGAGATGCGTTCCGTAGTGGAATGAAGAGATAAAGGCGGTCATCTTTTGTAACGCTAGTATGGAAGAAAGTTCGTAAGATCTACGGATGCAAGCAATCTCTGCGCGCCCCCCCGCTTGCAGTCGAAGATACGTGGGAAAAATCGGCAAACTATTTTGAATAACTCAGCAACGTGAGTAATTACGACTGTCTTTCTAAAAACAAAACAAACACTCAAAAACTAACTGAACTATGTCTGTCAATGACATCGCAATTTTTTCATCGGGCCCCTTCAAATCCGTTGTAAATCAAAAATTACAGATGGCAATCGGGACTCTCGTGCAAATCGGTATGAAAAGAGGTTTCAAGTTCAAGTCAACAAAAACCACTTGTTGCGTATTATTAATACGAAAATATCAGAAAAATGACAGGAAGAATGAGCCTAGGTTTGAGGATATCTAAAAACGATCACCGATTCCGTCAGCGGCTAGAAAACATCACAATTAACGTGTAAAGAACGAGTTACGGTTTTGCAAAAATAAAATACTGAAGCACTTGTAATATTGATGAAAATGGAAAAGGAAAATTCTTTTTATAAAAAAATTGGGAAAGATGTTGAAGAAGCTTGCTACGAAGAAATCCAAAGATGCCTATTACAAAAAATCAGGTGATTTCAATAACTGAAAACAGGAAAGGATGTTTGTGTGGTAATCGAAGACGTGCTACGTTACTTTTTTAACGCCAATAAAAGGTGAACAAAATATTACATTCTATGATAGACATAAAGCTTTAAGAAAATACAGGTATTTCACAATATGACAAATCATCGCTTTTTTGAAGAACGAATAAAAAAATCCAAGAAATCAAAAGTTTTTAAAAGAGAGCATATTCAGCACTTATTAAAAAATATTTGATGGTAAAAGTAGAAGAATTTGTTGTTTCAGAATGAAATTTAATTTTTACATTACAAGTCGCACTAATTTTGGGTGTGACAGGTGAGTCCGACGTTATGAATCATTAAACATGCCAATCGCTAATGTAGAACATAAATGATTCTGTACCAGCCACAAAAACATGTTTCACGGGTTTACGACTATGAAAGAATTATTAGATAATGTGCTGGATATTTGTCTCTGCTACCTAAGAATATTTCTCACACCACCCTGTTTATGTGTTAAGCAAATGAGAAATGCTCAGTACAACCAGTGGAAATAAATACCATCAGCAGTAGCTTTTTTTTTTTAATTATTAGAACTAGGACGCACATCAACGACTTTTTTTCAAGGTCATGGTCGATTGACAACTGCGGAAGATTAAATTTTGAGTAAAATGGACATCTGTGAAAAGATACTTGATGAAAATTCGGAAACAGAAGTCAATGTTATTGTAAATATTAAGAAGAAAAAATCGAATGAATGTGGTTTTTTTCTATCTGGCCCGTTTAGACATTTTTTATACTTTTGCTTTTTTTGATTTTTATGAAGCTTAAATTTTGTGTTCTATGACATACGTATTTCACTAAATTCAACTTGGCGACAAATCCTTAATTAAAAAAATAAAATTAAAGTTTATTTTAGTAAAGTACCTAGGTATATTATAGGACGCAAACTTTAAACCTCATTCAAATAAAAAAAAGCAAAATAAAAAAGCAAAAGGCCTATAGAAAAAAACGACTTCTTTTTTAACTTTTTAACTCAACGCAAACTTTAAACCTCATTAAAAAAAACAAACAAAAGTTTGAGTAACGGCTAAAAAGGCCTGATAAAAAAAGCCCCTCTTTTAACTTGATGTTTACGATTAGTGGGGACAAATCTTCATTTTTTCAAAAAAACCTTAAATTCAAAGTTGAATTTAGTAAAGTACGTATGTTATAGAATGCAAACTTTAAACTGCATTAAAATAAAAACAGCAAAAGAAAAAAAACGCCCAAAAAGGTCTGATAGAGAAAAATCTATTCATTAACTTGATGTTTGAGATTAGTAGCGACAAATATGTAGTTTAAAAAAATATAAATTCAAAATTGAATTTGTAAGTACGTTGGTATGTAATGAACGCAAACTTTAAAGCTCATAAAAAAAATTACAAATGTATAAAAACGGCTAAAAACCCCTGATAGAGTAAAGCCTTCCCTTCAACTTGATGTTTGAGATTAGTGGGAGCAAATCCTTAATTTTTCAAAAAACATTAAATTAAAAGTTAAATTTAGTAAAGTATGTATGTCATAGAAGCGGCTAAAAGGGCCTAATAAACAAAACCTCTTTCTTAATACCCCAGTCAATAGAGTAAATAATAAGTATATTTTTGACAAAAATATTAGTAGGATACCACCTGCTTCATGTAATTGTAAATAGTGTAAACTACCTTATAATTATGTTTTACACTGAAAATGAATTGTCATTATATAGTTAATTAACATTTATATGCAAAGAAACGTGTTTTTTTTTTTTTTGCCTAAGTAAAAAGTAATAAACTAATGTTAATGGTGAAAAAAGAAAAGTTATAGAAGATAAAAATACAAATAGAAAAAATCACTAATTCGACTCGATCAAGTAATAACTTTCTGAGAAAAATTGGAAAAAGTAAAATATTTGGGTTTTTCGTTTAAAATTCGTAGATCGATCATTTTTGAGATGTATGATGTAGATTAATAAATAGAAGGTAATGTTTGTTTTTTTTGTGTTCAAACCCAGCAATTGTCGGGCAATTAGTTTATGCACAATCGCAATTTAATTTTTTTAAGCAATATATTTAATCAAAGCTGAATGCTAGTGTGGTAGTTCAAATGTCAGAAATAAAAAAATTGTGAAGCTGAAATTGAAAGGAACAAAGTGTATATTCTCATTTTTTGATAAAATGATGTTTAACACCAAAAAAATGCATGGAAATTTGGCTGAAAATGACCGAGTGTGGGAAAACAGTGAAGGTAGTGGTGGTACTCGCCCGCTAGCGCCGTTTGAGAAGATTGTAATTTATACAAGCGCGCTGTGGACGGGTACTCCCACTACTTCTCCCTTTTCTTGCATTCAGTTACTTTTAGTCATCTTTGCATACATGTTTTATGTCGTTAAATATCACTTTACATTTTTTTTTTATTTTTGAGAATCGGACGACTACAAAAGCATTCAGCCTCAATTGAATATATTGCTTTAAAAATTTTTTAATTTCAATTTTGCATAAACTAATTAACTCCTACATCTTAAAAGATTTATCTTTCATCTCCAAAAAATGACGGATCTACATATTTTAAAAGAAAAACACAAATATTTTACTCTTTCCGATTTTTATCGGAAAGTTATTACCTGATCGAGTCGAATTAGTGCTCATTTTATGCGTGTTCTTATCTTCCACAACTTTTCTTTTTACCCATTAACATTGGTTTATTACTTTTCACTCTGGAAAAAAAGTTGAGAAAAACACGTTTCTTTATATTTAAATGTTAATTAACTATATATAATATATAATTCATTTTTGATATAAAATATGAATACAAGCTAGTTTATACTATTTACAATTACATAGCGTAGGTAGTATCCTACTATTAT